>CM069295.1:9898706-9913706 GCA_035609425.1 Epinephelus awoara | reverse complement strand
AATTCCAGCCCCTTAAGCTTTCCCTGGAGGGAACTATGGTGATAAATGCTTAACTGTACACAATGAACAGCAATCTCACATAGCTTCCTTATTTTTCTAGATGAGATAGGGTGATGTGGAGGATGTGTGTTACGGTGAGAATGGTTGGGATAGTAGGCAAACTGTAGTGGGTCCAGTGTGCTGTTCAATGAGGAGCAGTATATTAAATTCCTGCCATTTTGCTACTGCACAAGCTTCTATTCGTAAGATTAGCATGTATGACAATCCTGCTTTTTCTCAAAACATAGGCCTGCCAGTCACTACACAGACTATGAAACACACTAAAATTCTTATTCTAATTATACGTCAAATGTGTTGCAGTAGTGCAAAAACTCATATTACAGATGACTGCAGTGTATAAAGGCTCAGGAGATCATGAAAAGAGACTGAACACCCGTTTGATATTTTTATTCTGAAAAATTAGAAGCATAGCAATATGATACATTTTCCAACCAGAGCCATCAGTTTCCACTGCTGTCACCAAGTTGCACATTGAAACTCTAAGGCATGTCAGGCTGATTATCAAAGCATTGATCACACAACCTGACAAATGTTTCCACCGTTCAGTTAAGAGCTATAACAGTGTGAGCTGTCTTACCGTAAAATGGGACTTAATTTCTCACCATATGCACCATATAAAACTCATGGCTCTGACTAGTTAGCTGGAGCTAATGGATAGTAATGTACTCTGAGCTAACAAGAGGTTTCCTACTTGGGCTAGTCAGCATTTTCGATGTACTTCTTTTGCAATTCATGGTACAAAAATGGACTTGTTATTTACCCTTTGCCTGCATCTCACTGATGTCACTTGGAAACCCTCCTATAAATCAGGCTCCTAATATAGATCAAATCACCATGTTTGTTTACAATAATTTCCGGGTAGAATACCCTAGCGCCACAAATACAGTGTAAGGGCACTGAGCAAATGGGGGCAAGGAAAAACTGAGCTATGAAGAGAAAATGGTTGTTGTATATGTGGTTGCTGGGTAACAAAAAAGAGTGGAGAAGAGTTCAGCTTTTCAGGTTTTCCATCTGCGAAGAGCAAACTCAAAGGAAGCTCTGGACTGCATCTGAAAAGGGAGAAGATCTGTGACAGACCAACGGCTTGTGTCAGTCAAAAAGACGGAGACCTTACAGTGTCAGCCTGGTCCTCATGACAGAATTTGTGGAGAGCATTTTGTGACTTTAAGCTTTGTGTCTCATTTCATTTTCAGTAATCAAATAAACAATTTATTTATTTATTCATCTTCTAACCGTTTCATCCTCTTGGGGGTTGCGGGGGGGGGGGGGGGGGGGGGGGGGGCTGGAGCCTATCCCAGCTTACATCGGGCGAGAGGCAGGGTGCACCCTGGACAGGTCGCCAGACCTAGTCCCCAAACTGCATGTCTTTGGACTGTGGGAGGAAGCCGGAGTGCCCGGAGAGAACCCACGCTGACACGGGGAGAACATGCAAACTCCGCAAACTCCGGGTGTGGGAGCCCTTCTGCAGAAAGATGTGTTTTTAGTAATGAGTTGAACTGGGATAGGTCAGGTAAGCAAATTGGCTGGCAAGCCAATGCTCTGTTTTTAAATTAACTAACATTAGTTGACAGAGACAATATGATTTTCTGTGATTTAAAGGTGTTATGGTATGTTCACCTTAGCAATAAAGCTAAATAGCAGCAAAACATGGCCATCTATGTTGTGGGTTGTGGTTGAAGTGTAAAGCTGGTCAGCAAGTTAGTTCAGTTGATGATGGTAATGCCAATGGGTTTGTTAAGTTAGTCAGTATGTTAATAAGCACAGCAGAAATGTCAGATGGTTCAGACCACCGGTGTTTCACTAAATATCTTTAAACATTACAGTTTTATGGCAGAAATTGACACCAGAAATTAACAAATTGGCTGACTTCACATAAGTCACCACAATTCAAGTCAATTTCGGGTTGTCTGCGAATCGGTGAAGAAGACAATGTTATTAGCATGATGTCACAGCGATTCGGCCTGTACTGGATCTTATTGATGACGTAATCACAGTCATCGTTGCATTGTTTACAATAAAACAGTTGATCTGTCATTTGTGTTTGTGAGACTCAAATCCTCTTTGGTTAAATAATACCGTGGGGTTATATGTGTGATTGAACTGGTTTGATCATTACTCTGATATTACCCTGATCTGATTAATATTAGACTTATTAGACCTTATTTTAGTACCATGGACTGTCTAGTTTGACCCATTAAATAGGACATTGGCACAGAACAAGGAACAGTGTCAGTTTGCTCCCCATATGATTTTCATTGAGATTTTTTTTTCTTCTGTTTTGGCCACAGTACATTTCTGAAACTGCATATGAAAATGCGTGAGTGTTTTCATGTAGCCCTATAGAGTTGCAAAAGTTCTGGAGGTTTATCACTGTAACTGCCTACAAGGCCTCTTTTATTGATATCCTCAGTGTTCCTCAATATTAAACCAGTGGAGTTTTCAGGAGCAACAAACAGTATATTTATGTTACGGACATACAAACATAACGAGTTTGCTAAGCCAGAGAAGTGCAAGTTTCACTCCTTCCTGGGTTACATCCTTGAATGGGCCGGTGAAGATGGATCCTGAAAAGTTTTGGACAGTGGTCTGAACCCCCATCCCTCAAAAAGCTCAACAGTTTCTTAAATTTGCAAACTTGTGTCAAAGATTGATCGGGGATCACAGTTGTTTGGCTGCACCTCTCGCTAAACTCTTCTGCATCACCTTTGTCTTGAACCCCTGAGGCAAACATCCTCAGCCAGCCAGACCCGTCTAATCAATTCATTGTGGAGATCGATGCCTCAGCCACTGGGGTTGGAGCCCTCCTCTTTCAATTTGTCCTCCCTCACTTACCATCCAGGTTCTAGAAACGTAAAGCCAGAAGCGCAATCCCTTCTATTTGTTCCCAATGAGGCTCCTTCCAAACCTGATGCAATCCTTCCTTCATACTGTGCGGTGGCTGCCATCAAATAGGAGATGGGTCTCTGGTTAAGCAGGCCCAACGTACCCAACCAGCTTCAGATGTTAACCCACCTGAGCTTCTGTTTATCTCAGACTCTGTTCATTCTCAGGTCCTCCAGTGGGCACGTTTCCCTGTTTGCCTGCTACCCTGGAATGAGCCGTATCCTGTCCCTCCTAAAGCAAAACTCACGGTAGTACACCATAAATGCAGTCACCTGAGCTGTTGTATCTGCCTGTACTGTTTTACTACCACCCTCAAGGTATCGCTATCATTCTTAACATCATTTACAAATTTTCCTTAAGCTGTACATTTTGTGGCTCTCCACAAACTTCCCACAGCTTTGGATAGTGATGATCTTCTCATGCTTAATGTGTTTTGTTGTCATGGCATCCCTTTTGGCATTGTCTTGGTTGGCAGGCCCCTGTTTATCTTACAAGTATGGAAGGCCTTCCACAAGGCTTTTGGAGCTTCAGTTAGTGTGGCCCCTGGTCAATATCCTTACACCAACAGGCAGACAGCAAATCAGGACCTGGAGGCTGCATTCTGTTGTGTCACCACCTACAACCCCTCTTCCTGAAGCCTCCCTGGACTGAATACACCCACATCTCCGTGCCCATTGCTACCACAGGTATGACCCTATTTGAGTGCTTCCTGGGTTACTTACCACTTCTACTTCCTGCCCCATAACAGCCAATAGAGTGCCAGAGACTTGTAGAATCAATACCAAGGCACACTGAAGCTGTTCTGGAGGCCAGTGGTAGCCCAGCACCTTACAAAGTCACTTTAATTTGTCACCTGTCTGTCCCTTTTAACCTTGTTTCTGAGAATCAGAGTTTTTAAAATATGAAATTAAGTTGATTTTTTGAGAAATCAGAAACAAAGTTGAACATTTCCATCAGTTAAATATGGTGCATTTTCTAAATACTACATTAGCTGTGAACCCCAGCTGCCAATGGTATGGAGAAAAGGGCCAAACAAAGCTGTAACAAATTCAGAACACTTTGTTTTTCCAATTTGGAAGAAAACACAGCACCATATCTGCTAAATTCAGCCAAATTACACCCATAATCCCAAATGACTGGATTTGCACACAATGCATATAGTTGTTTTTTATCTTCCACTTACTGTTACCAAATACCACAACAGAGTTTTAAGTTTAGTGATTGTAGCCTATGTTTCTTACAACAATGCTTCCTAGGGTTTTTGTGTACACTGGCTTATACCTTTGACTTTTTTCATGGATATTTTCTAACACAGTTGTTCATCTTTTGTACTGATGATTCATGAGCGTTTCAAGTCCATCCAAGGTTTGGAAGGGCTCCAATTGCCAGTCGCCCACTATTGTCTATGCACAAAATGAACAGGACTTTCATTTCAGGAACACTGGATACCTGAAATAACCCCTCCCGCTTTGATCGTCTACATGGCCCGCCAATAAAATTCAATTTTTCATTTGGGGGGTCCAAACATTTTTTTGCCTTTGGCTTACACTCATATTTGAAAATGGAGTACACTAATGTAGAAATCCATCTTTAAATGGACAACACATTCAAGTCAACCTCTCTGCAAACACCTTACTACACCAGCTACCCAGGAGTTCAAAGTCCTCATCAGGGTCTCGTACAGTATGGACACCACTGCAGTTGCAGTAAATTGAGGATTTAGGAATAGGTCCAGCATGGAGACCAGTTTCGAGATGGCTAGGTAAGTAACCTTTTGCCATATAACATCATACATTGGTGCACTGTCTGGATGGAGTGCAGGAAACTCTGAGGCAATGACTACTATTGCTGCACAAAGGCTGTTCAAATCAATCAAATCAGGGAAAATAAATAGCTTCTTCTGAGTCCTGAAAATAGTAGTACCTAAAAGCAGAGTAGCTAATGCGGATTAAACTAATGTAAAATGTAAACATTGACATTAAACGTCATGAATATAATTATCGCAAAATACCCTGAAATATCGTGATATTATTTTAGGGCCATATCACCCACCCCTAGTGTTAAACATGTCTTGACGTCTTCAGCTAGGGTCGTTTTTGGCAGTTTTCGCCATAATAGTTTGCAGGCACTGTGAAGGGTTCTTTAACATGTAAATAGCTCAAATTCTTTACAATCATCTGAAGGAAGCAGGCCTATTTGTTCCATCTGCAATCTGCCACTGGAGTGGTGTGGCGCACTGTCAAGCTACAATTACGCATGGCAGATCCGTGCATTTTGTGCACCAGCATCAGCCTACAGTAGAATAGCCAGAGATCACCCTGTGCTTTTGTGCACATCAAAAGTGTCATTTTGATGGATAATTCTACACAGTTTCTTCTGCAACTCAACAGGCATGTTGGAGAGGAACAAATTGAAAACAGTTCACATAGATCTACGAAAAATTGAAAAACACTTAAAACTTTTTGCTCCACTTATAACTCCATCAGGACTGACTGTTCCTGTCAGTCTTTACCCGGTGTCTCTATCCTTAACACCAGGTAACTGGGGTCATGGCTGCATGTGTCATTTTTTTCTAAATGAGGCTGGCCAAAATGTCACCTGGAGCTCCACATTTTAAAATATAATAAGGGTAAGATGTGTGGCTGTGATGAGCCACATGGTGTGATAAAGATTGTTTGGCTTCCAAACTTAAGTTTAAATATTTTCCTTCCCAAGTCCAAGACAGCAATACGTTTCCTCTGAAGAAAACTCTCTGCAGGATTTCCAAACTGTAAGTGTTTCATGATGGGGAGAGCTCTGTGATTAAAGGGGGGGGAAAGTAGGGAATGTGATAAGCTATGATTCTATTCCAGCCGGCTATTCTAGTGTGGTATTGCGATGCATTTGCAATGTACTGTGACAACTTCTTGTTTTTTAGCCACAACCCAGGTTTTAACCAGTATTTCATCAAACCTCTGGGGATGGTTTACCTAGTAGGTAGAAAATAGTAGCTGAATATAGCTAGCTAGTAGCCTGACACCAGTGGGGCATCCATGACACAGTTGAAATATAAAAAATGGTCATTCTTAAGCATTCACTCTGCTAAAAACACAGTGACAGTCTTTCAATACAACTTTGATTTCGAGATCATAGACCCAACCACACACAAAATAGTTACTAGTCCACTAGACTCTTGTATGCTTTCATTTGACCCCCTGTAATGGGAGGTTTGAAGAGTGAGGTCATTTCTAGTGACTATCGCATCCGCACTGTGAAGTTGTGGGAAAAATCATTATTCTTCTTTTTGTATGGATGACGTCCAGTTTGAATTTAAATTTTCTGATGGTACCTCCCTGCGCCATGCAGATTTATCCAGACCTTTTATGTAGTCACTTTCCTCAATTTCCCCATTCACGTAGTATATCAATTAATCACTTCCTGCCTTCATTCTAAATTTTTATAATAGTCACATGATTGCAAACAAGCTTCTGAAAGGTTAGATTTAATCAATAAACAGCAGTTTCATGTATGCAGAACATGTTGTCTATGGCTCTGTTGTGGCGCCAGCTGAGCTGTAATGGGCCATGATTTAGCCTCAAAGGTAGAGGCCACAGAAAGAGTTTAATTTGCCAGACAGGCATCAGCCCAAATACGTGTATTTGCGGTTTTCTATTGCATTTTAAGACCTTAAAAAACACAGCTATAGCCCAACAAAGCCTCCCACATTATCTCTTTGCTCACTGTGGTCTAGCAATGCCATGGATGAATTAGCTTTAGACAGATGTCCTTTCAAAACAACTGTCCCACAGATCTTTGATATCTCAATTATTTACACCTTAACATGGATTTTGCTGCCTGACCAAGGCAGCAGCTCTCTAGATTTCTCTATAGCTGTCCACACAACATATTTATGAATATATGAGAGATGATGGCTTTGGAAGTTTGGGAAAACACCAAATTGCATACTTGACTGGTTGTCTTGTTTACTTGTTCATTAATACAATCTAACCTGATCTAAAACATTAATTTAATAGTTTTACAATCCGTGGCTATTTTACGTAAGGCAGCATAAAACACTGGTGGATTGAGAAGGCTGGCATATTTTAGTAATGGAGTTATATTGATATTGTACCAAAACTCAGGTAATGTATTGAAAATGATTATTCAAATGATACCTATTTACTCGGCCTGGGTGTAACTGTTAAAACTTTTTCTTTCCACAACAACTATAAACTGTATGTTTTTTCTAACCAACCTTGCAGATGTCCCTGTAACGCAGCAGCGTTTAAACAGTGGGATCATATAGTTGTGTGATTTTGAACCTGTAACAGTGTCCGTCTGTTCACCACCATGTCGGTGCACAGCAAACTTGACTAATTGCCAAAAAATTATGAATGGACAGATACGGCACTCAGATAATTCTTGGTGAACCCCTGACCCTTGCCTAGTGTTTCTTGCAGGTAAAATTCTAATCTGGACTAACATGTTTGTTGATGACAAGGTATCTCTGAAAACTGATGGTCAATTTGCTGTTGAGTGCTATCATAGTGGGATTTATCCATGTCCTAATAATGTGATTGGAAAAAACTCACATAATTGTGTGATGAATTGAGTTCACAAATGTCCATGCATGGACGGAAAAGAAACAAAGAAAACAAAACAAATAAATGTTACCTTGCTGACAGCAAAATGTACAATTCTGAAGGCTGTAAAGTTGGAGGCACCAATACCTGTAGAAAATATTACTGGGACTTAAGAAACAGGTTTTTTTTTTCTTTAATTAGGTTTATATAGATTGCTTTCAGTTGAATACTGTGTGGTTGGGAAAGACAATTTAAGTATGTGACAGTTTTACATGGTAAGCTGATAACTCTAAACTATAATTATTGCTCAAAGCAACGTGAAAAGCTTGATAATTGACCTATGGCCACGCCCCCTCCACTCACTCGGACAAACTATCAACATTCAGTGACCAGCGCTATGGCAGGTGTCACAGTACACGGCATTTTGCAGGAGGCAACTGATGATTTTTGGGGACATAACGATAAGTTGTCACTGAGAAGTAACCAAAAGGGCCTAAACTACGCATTGGAGGGATATATTCATCATCTTATTTTTGAGAAGGTCGATGAAAAGCTTAAATTACAATCCAAAATTTACAGGTCACAGTGTACGCTTGTGAACCACATCTTGTTGCCCTCGCCATCAAAGACAACAAGTTAAAGTGCCACTGAAGTTCAGGTTTCTGGCTCAGAATATGAGAAAAGGATAACGGCCTTTTTACCATCTTTACCAAGAGTGTCTCTCTGTTAGTTTGGTGCTACAGTATTTACATTGAATCATTCAGCATAATGTTTGCCAACCTTTGTTATCTCTGCGATTACAGATAAGTTAATGAAGCTAAGCTCCAGAAGTTAACGTTAGCTTAACTAGAGCCCTCTGGACAACAGCTAACAATGACGTACGATCACCAAAGTACAAAACTAGAACAAAATAGGCTAATGAACTCCCAGCAAACAAGGTGACATGATGAGTAACACAGCTAGGAGCTAACGTTAGGCTAACTTTAGCTAACGTTAGCCAGAGATGTTAAAGATAACTTTATATTTCTTATCAGCAAAGTGAACAATATGTTGCCTCAAACACAATGTTGTCTTACCTTAGAACAGATTTAGACATCCTTGTTAATCTTATTCACGTTGAGTTGATGTTGTGGTCTACTGCACAACTTTCTCCCTCTCCAAAGGAGACACTTTTCTCGGTTGAGATGTGGTTTAAAGGGTAAAAAATGCACCCTGTCGCCCAGCCTCTCAGGATACCTTGTGTCAGAGTTGCATGTACCCCATGCACACCGTTTGACCATTTTTAAACTTCAAATCTCAGAAAAAAAACTGACTTTCTGTAATGCATTTCAATGGACGTCCAGGCAGAGAATGTCCCAGTGTATGGGAATGGCTATACGCACTGTAATTGGCTCAACGCATTTGAGGGCGGGACTTAGCCATAGGTCAATTGGGATACACAATGTCCTATGGGCCCTGGCACAAATAATATGACAATATACTAATACACATTCTTGCAATTGTTCATTGCATTTGCTATTTGGACAAATCAAGATCAAGCAGATTTTCAATGAAAAATAATGGATATTTTCAATATATTATGATCCTCTTCTTCTCTCTGATCGTGAACATGTTGCTGTGTGTGTACCATGTGTTTTTTTTTGTGTGTTTTTTTTAAGTGCACTTATTACACATTATTTATCTGATTCCCCAAAGAAAATCCATGAAGTAAGAATAGGTGGAAAATATATACACAGCATCATGATTGTTTTTTGTTTTGAAATAAATGATTTTGTCATTAAAATGTATGTTTCCCTCTTCACCCCCAAAGGTATCATAATGAATCATATGATTTATTTGCAGCATTGTGCAAAAAGAGAAACACCTTCATTATTGTTATTGTAGGCAGTATATTGTTATCATATTTTGAATTACCTTCTGATTTTCATCCTTACAACAAGAAATCAAGTTCTTACAGCATGGAAGGTGTGTAAATTAAAGGTGACGGAAGTAGCCAATCAGTGTCACTGTAGTCTCCCTTTCCCAGCGATTAGCATTTCGTTAGCAAACCCCCTGGAATACAGTGTGATGTATTTCATATGCATCTGTTAAGCACAAGCCTCATTCTTTCCCCTTTTTAAATCAAATTTATATTTTAGAAACACACACTGTTAATTTGGCCATATTTCCAAAACATACACATTAACAGGCCCATATTTTGAGACCCTGTCTTGCATGAAAAAAAAAAAAAAAATCAAAGCCCTGTCATTGTCAACAGTGAAGTTAGGTTTTTCCATCACATCAATACAGTCTGACGTACAGTTTCAGTTGTATAGAATATACTAATTCTGTATTGTAAAAATAAACATTAGATCAATTAAAGATAACAGAATGGCGTATCACTGAAACAGCCAAAATCAATACTAAAAAGGTTTTCTATTAGGTGTTAAAAGCTATTGTGAAAGACAACGTGGTGCAATGGCCTGGCACTTTCTGTTTTTAAAAAATCTGATTATTTAGATTTTGAAAGCCTAAATAAATTACTGTTCAACTGGACATGCAGCCAGGGAGTAGGCTACAGGATGCAGTACATGGTCTGTCATACTGGAACTAACACTAATATTGTTCTATGCATTGTTACAAAGGAAGTATATAAAGTTTTGATAAGGTCTTTTTCATGTGAATAATACTGATTAATTAATGGCTGATGTCATTTGAAATGTATGTACTACACAAATGGGGGTGCCTAATCTCTTTGCACTATAGAGATTCACATTTCTTTTTACAGTCAACACTTAAAATACCAAGGTCACTTGCAAAAAGAAAGCCAGAATGAATTGCAAACTATACTTTGATGTTTAACTTTACCTTGTCACTTAAGATTTCATCAAAGCACAGGTAAAGTACAAATAAATATGTGTAGCTCCTGAGTTTGTCACACCACAGAAAATTGTCTTATCAACTACCTAGCCAAATTTGAATGATTAAAAAAAATCACAAAGTATATAATATGAGGTTTCAAAATGGTGAAAAAAATCAGCAGTATTGTTCTCTGTTCTGAGACACAGGGCGTGTCTGCTGGAGGAGCTAAAACAAAGAATGAGTCGCTGCTAAGCCACAAACAGTAGCAGTTAGCAGTTAACTAAGTAGCACAGTAAAGTGCTGTTTCCACCAAGCAGTCCGGTACAGTTCAGTTCAATTCAGTATGCATTTTTTTCCATTTTTTTCACTGTGCCAAGTTGTGGAGTGTACCAATGGAACTGTTCATTGCTGTTCTCATTTTTGATCACCCTTCTGTTGGGGTACCTTGCACACTGATTCAGTACTAAAAGGTGGAGCTGTGAACATTGCAGTCCATTGACTGCTCATTAACGGATGGTCACTCTTGTTCAGAGTTGTGGCTGGTTTTGGGGCTCATGTAACCACTGTTCATACTAAGGCAAGAATACATATATTAGTTAACTATAACTATATAATCAAAGGATGTTTTGCCGCCGACTTTTAAGGTGGAATGTTAACTTGTAATGTTACGCAATGCATGAGTTGATGACATGAATCCATAAGCCACCTCAAATTTCAGTATAACAACTTTGACTATTCCATTCGTTTTTATTGTCTCTCTTGGATGACATACACTTTTATTTCATTTTTATTCATTATTTCATTTCATTATTTTGACCAGGTTATGTGAACTGCATATATTCTAATCCTCACTTGGAGGGGAAAAAAAGTATCATGAAGTGTCATTCCTGTGGGCTCCGGCAACATTATACCCCTGAGCTTGCCTGAGAAAGACTAAATGCATAAATACGCTATTTTTACATATGCCATTGAGAGAGACTCTCACTGCAGCCTTTTCTATTTTGTTATGAAAATGTGGGTGAGCAACCCCATTCTGTGGACAATATAATGACGTGCAGGCTTCCCTCTGCGTCACAGGTGATTATAGCCCTTTTACATTGCCAGATTTTCGGCAAATGCTGGGCCGTTTTGCAGGCAAGCTGCAAGCGTTTAGACACACAGAGCCGGATTGGCAAGTTGATCCAAGGTGCCCAATTTTCCGCCACATAGGGGTAAACATATTGGCGGAACCCTAAAAAAACCCTTAAAAAGGGCTTATAAAATACAGCGAGTGCTGGATGGAGCAGTGAGTGACAACAACCCCGCCCACATTTAAGAGAATTGTTTGTGGTGGAAATGCTAAATGGGCCGAGGGTCTAGGTCGCATGTCTGAAGGGTTCCTTTCGGTTCCAGAGGTACCATACTGAAAGTGTTTGGTGAAAACGGGGCTTAACATAGCCTACACGACCCCCGAGCTGAAGATCAGGCTGCTGTGCAGTGACAGACTCTTGTTAGCAACTAATCTAGAAACACACATAGTCTATGGTAGCACAGGCCACACTCCCTGATGGGGCTGCACAATGAGACATATATGTTGCAGGTGCTACGCAAAGATCGGTTCATTTGATCAAAGAAATGATCACCGTAGCACCCGTGCTATACATCTTTACACCACGTGTGCAAGAGACAGAGCCGCTTGTTTGTTTAAGGTGAGTGTGTGAGATGAATCGATCGGATATTGCTGTTCTACTTAGCAGTTTAGTCCCTTTCCCACTACACAAAAAAACGCTAACATCTGGCGTTTTAATGCAGTGAGGATGTTCTTAATCAGCATTCACACGTGGGTCAAATGGCAGTAGTCACGGGTATTTATCGCCTCCGGCTCTTCGGCATTGATGGAAACAGAACACACGGTTGAACGCGCTAATTTAAGCCCCTCAACGGGCAAGATGCAATGACATACCATCACAAAACACCATCCATCTTTGCCCAAGCAGAGCTCAAACATCGATCCAAATTAGTCTGCGCCTAGTTTGAAAGAGAGCCTGAGTAAGTAAGAGATAAAAAGAAGTGATGACCACAAAGAATTCTTTCCGCTGTGCTGCTGTCTCATAGTGCTGTCTATTGTTTACCTGTTCTCCGGCCTGTCCGTGACTTTGATGTAACACATCAAAAAAACAAACAAAAAAAAAAACACTCAGAGAAAGGCATACTTGTCTGCTGCAGAGCTCTACTGGCAATGAAAATGGGTCTATAGCCTACTTTTAGCTGGTTTACCCATGTTTTAAAAACCTGCGTACACACGCTAATTTGGGTGGAAATGGGGTATAGGTCTTCCATGTGATGGTGAGATGGTGAGATGGTGCCTGGATGTGGGTAACAGGTTTGTTTATAAAAATGCAGCAGTGCTGTGATGATACATTATGTACACCAGACCTGTAACTTGTAGGAGGCCTTAAATTTGAATAGTCTCAAACTACAATAGACTTACTTGATACTTTTGTACTTGTGCTGTAATTTTGTGGCTTTTGCTACAAAACTTTCAACCTCTGAAGCACCAGTGCAAAAAAGTAAACATACAGGCCTGTCTGAGTCAAAGAATGAGAGCTTTGTTACACAGTGACAGTCTCTCGTTCAGCATCTAACATCAGCTAACGGTGCAAATCATGCACCCACAGCACTGGGCATTAGTGATAGCGACTTTGCTTGTGTTTCTATTAATGTGGCATTAAACAAAGATGTTGATTCATGTATTTATTAGACTGCTTTTAGGCACGCCCAAAAATGTTGTGGACACAGAAATTGAACGGTTTAACTCCACAATGCAGTGGTAGTTCTCAGTCTTTTCACGTTTTCAGCAAGTATTTTCTATGTATAACGTGTACTGAAAGAAATCACTGTTTTTGCCTTACCTGAGATTTTAACTTATTTTTTTCTTAAAAAAAAGAAAGAACCAAAACACTGACAATGAGGAAGCTCCTTGATAGATAATAATGGAAATAAATACGAAACATATTTAAGTCATCCTCTCTAAATTTCAAAGAAATCCAGTTAGTTAATATCATAAAATATTTTTTCAGACATAAACTTCAGGTGTTTTGAAGTAGGCTATATTACGAGGTATTGCTAACAGAATTTTTTTTCAAGCACAGGTTACAGTTTGCTATTGTCACAAATACATAATTGTTTTAAGCTCAAGCTATTTCAGGTCATATCGACCACAAAACTGATTCTGGCAAAATTTTTATTCTAATTAATTGGCAGGTGCGAAATCAGTTTATAGGCTTTTTTTGCTGACGACTTAAGTGTTGAAAACCCCAATAGCTCACTTGCATGATTCTGTTTTCTCACTCAATTAGGGACTTATATGTATTGAGTGTACTGTGCATCTTCCTGTATTAATACTGGAATTACCTGTTGATAAAATGAGGTGTGCACATGCGGTTGTGGGACCCAGCAGAAAGTGTTCCGAGTGTATTTTGAAAGCAGTAAGTTCAAAAGACAGACTTGATTTGAATGTGTCCCTTCGTCATCTCTTTATTTTATTTTTTTTATAGAATTTCTTCTCTCAGTGAGAGAGCGAATCACTCTTCTTTGAAACGGTCTACTTTTTTCATCTGCTTGGTGGGCTCGTCGATTCCTCTGTGTGTGGGGGGGGGCAATATCAAATTATTTATTAAAACTGGCCCGCCACTTGATATTTACCCTACACGGTGCGGCCATGTAAACCTATGGTTTGAAAATTAAATCGTCGCCCGGTTTCAGCAAACTGTAAATACACGATAGCCTACATTAAAGGACTATTTTGTTGCTGCCGCGCGCGGCGTACCCTCCTTTCCTCCGCGGTGGAAGCGGCTGGAATAACCTTGGTGTGAGCCAGTTGAGCGGCTGGAGAGAGGAGCGAGAGGCTGAACGGTGCGGCGGCGGAAGAGCAACGATCGGTAGCGTGAACATGGCGGAGACCGTACGCTCGCTCTTCGACTACCGGGAAACACACAGCCTGGACAGCGACGGGGAAGGCGTCAAACCGGCACCGCCACTGCGGGGGTGAGGGAGTCAGTTCACCATGACATAAACAATAGTGAAAAACTGTTTCATGACAGTGTTTTCCTCCCCAGTGACAGCGAGACTCGGGTGGGTGTGTGCGCGCATGTATGTGTGAGGGTGTTTTTGATGGAGCTAAAGTTGTAAACATAACGTTACGTTATTCGTTAAGTTTGGCACTGAGTAAAAGTCCAGTTTAAAGAAATGATGTGATAAAGTATCTTGTTAGTCTCATGCTAGCTTGTTTTTTGAACGTTAATTCCACCTTACAAAGCAGCTCCAAAGAGGTGTGTGCGCGCGTGCGCGACTTTGTGTGCGTGCGTGTGCGCGGGCACGTGTGCGTCTGACACTGAATTCACCTATTGAATGTCCTGTAACATTACCTTGGATTTGTTACTTTTTTTCAGGTAAAGAGAGTTTAATAACAATGTACTGTGTACTCAATTATAAATAACAAAAGTTTTCAGGAACCCAATGCAACTGTTCAATTTCTCAAAGTTATAAAAATGTTGGAATTAATGTACTGTTAGAGCTTCCGTGTGTGTGTGTCTGTGTGTGTGTGTGTGTGTGTGTGTGTGTCTGTGTGTGAGCTCTCTCTCTCTCTCTCTCTCTGTTAGTGCGCGCTCGCGCC